>JAAEAF010000151.1:0-22524 GCA_011037195.1 Triatoma infestans | reverse complement strand
GATAGAATGTTCAATTTTTTGCACATATCAGTAAAAGAATGTCCAAACAAAATGTTATCATCATTTTGCAAAAATAATATGTTTCAAAAAGCAGTTATTGGAATACCTGAGACATTATGGCTTCTAAAAGAGCATTCCATTCCGGAAATATATAAATTGAACAGGAAAGGCGATAATGTCCCACCTTAGACAACTTTTTCCGTTATATTAATTTCTGAATATAACTTCCCTTCACATTTCTCCCTCATTTTAGCATTATCTTAGATATTAATTAAAACCCTCAAAATTTTGGAACCATCCCATATTTCAAACAGTTTTTCCCATAATATTTGATGGTTTACTCTCCATCAAATACCCTTCTAAAATCTACAAATAGAGCAAAAAAAAAAAGGTTTTTGACTCTGTCGTAACCTTAGTTGAATCATACTATTTAAAATAAACAAGTTATCTAAACATCCGGGACTCTTTTGAAGACCCCACTGATTATCAGGTATAATATTCGATGAGGATGTCCAAATTGTATGTATATCAAGAAGCATTTGAGTGAAAATTTTTAAAATACAATTAGCTAGAGGAATAATTTGTAATTTTCCGGATTAAGTCGGTCACATTTTTTGAAAAGCATAAACACTAGAGCAATCTTGTAGAACAGGTCAGAATCAAGAACTTTGATATATAATTAGGCAAGGTTTAATGACCAGTTAGAAGGCATTTCTATATTTTCTTATAGAATATATTTTCATATTTATTTTCTATATTTTTCATCTAAAAAGTTAGTTTATTGCAATCTGAGAAATTGGATCTTTGCATTTCTTTAAATATAATTCTACTTTCAACTTTTGATCTCTGCAGACCTTATCATACCAAATCTTTTTATTGCTATAATTTTTAATTGGATTGTTCATTTTCTTAACCATGCTTAATGAAGATGAGACCTGGGAAACAGCTTCTACGAAGTTTTGATAAAGATATTCAAAAGAAAGTAACATATATTATTAATTGAAAAGTGGTATGAAATCTACAAAAAAAAAAACTTAAACAAAATCGACAAAAAACAAACTTTCAGGTATTTATCGATATCTATGGATAAATTTAACTCCAGTTAAAAAATATATTAAGGATGGTACTTTTGTTTTAATATTTAAGAAAAATTGTTGTACATAAAATAACACATGTTATTTAGCTTTGTAATTAGCTTAGATTAGATTGATGCAGGGGGGGACTCAGACCCAGGCACCGCAGCCTACCCGTTGAGGCTTATTGTGCCAACCTCTCAATACCTAGCAGTGGAAGCCTCCCCTCTTCATGAGGTCCAAAACCTTCCCCACCAGTCCTTCCTGGGGTACGATTTCCTCCGGTCTCAACGTGCCGAAGATCTCGTACCTCAGTCTGCCGATTGCAACGCAATCAAACAACAGGTGAGAGGCCGTCTCCTCCTCCTCCTGACACAATCTGTACAAGGGCTCTACATCCAACAACCCTACCTTGTGCAGATGTTTTTTGAACCTGCCATGTCCAGTAAACAGGCCCGTTATCAGAGAAATCTGATACCTGCTTAAACCCAGGGTCTCTCTGGTTCTTCTTCTACACAGCTCTGGCATAACCATTTTGCCGTGTTTTGCTCCAGTACTTAGCCTCCAGTGACGATTATGTTCTCTCCGAGTCCATTCTCTCAGAGAAGCCCTCGCCATACTTTTGGCTATTCCCAGAACAGGTTCTGGCCCACAGAAAGGAGTACTCGCACCATTCCTGGCCAGTTGGTCAGCTAGTTCATTGCCTTTAATCCCCTTGTGTCCATACTAGCCGCACTCTGTTGTGCCGGGACAACGCTTCCAGAGAGTTTCTACACTCCCTAACTAGGGAAGAAGTGATTCTGAATGTCCTAAGTGCCTTCCGTGCAGCCTGGCTGTCCGAGAAGATGCATATCTCCCTATTCCTAGAGTCCATACGCAGGTTCTCCTCAGCGCAGATCTTGATAGCATAGACTTCAGCCTGGAACACCGTGGAGTATCTACCAAGAGGCCTCTCGATGAGTACCTCCGGTTTAACTCCATATATCCCGGCTCCAGTACCGCAGGCCATTTTGGACCCATCCGTAAACCAGGATCCCCCAGTCCGGCCTCGTTTTTCCTAACTTTTAGCCCATTCCGATTTTGACGTGAAAATCACCTGGAAGGGGAGCTCAAAGTGGAATGTTGGAAGCACTCTTCCCCAGCCATCTTAAAGATAGGGCCAGGGTCCACTTTCTGAGTTATGTCCACATGCTTGGCCAGGGAGTTCCTCTGTTTCCACTGGCCATTGTTCATTAGTCTGTACGCACTGGCCCTCGCCTCCGCTTGTATCAAAAGATGCAGCGGAGGTAACCCCAGCAGTACTTCCAATGCAGCCGTTGGGGCACTGCAAACTGCCCCCGAGATCAGCAGGCACGCCAGCCTTTGAACCCCTGATAGGTTCTTCCTCGCGACCTGCTGTTCCGTTTTTGGCCCACCACACCACTGCCCCCTAAGTGAGGACAGGTATGATGGTCCGCGTATAGAGCCAGTGGGCCATTTTGTGGGAAAGACCCCATGTTTTCCCACAGGCTCTAGCAACACCACAGAGAGACTTCTTTGCCTTCTGTGTAATATTCTCCAGATGCGCTTTCCAGGTGAGTCTGGAGTCCAAAATGATCTCCAGGTATTTCACCTGCCCAGACACATCTAGAGTTCTTCCAAAGAAATTCAATGTGGTAAACCACTCCACGTTCCTTCTTCTGGTAAATGGAACCAAGGTGGTCTTAGAGGGGTTCACCATCAGATCCACCCCTCTCTAACACCCCTCCACCACTTGCAGGGCCTCCTGTAGAAGTTCACTTATAACAGACTCGTGTCTGCCCCTGACCACGACCACCACATCATCCGCGTAGCCAAAGACAGAACACCCCCTGCGATCGAGCTCCACCAGTAGCTCGTCTACCACCATGCACCACAGAAGAGGAGACAAGACCCCTCCCTGGGGGCATCCCCTTGTAGCCGTGGTTTCAAGCATCTCCTCGTAGAGGTAAGCTATGATTCTTCTAGTTTTGAGCACGCTGCCAATCCACCTTGTGATGGTCCGATTTACCCCGTGCCTTTCCAAAGCTAGTTTGATTGAGCTGTAGGTCGTGTTGCTGAAGGCACCCTCTGTGTCCAGAAACACACCCACAGCTACTTCCCTGCCAATTCTCCTACAAGAGAGGGCCATGCTGATTAGAATGCAGGGGCCGCGATAAGAGCACCGTTCCCCTGAAATGCAGGTCTACCAGTTTCTCCAGCACTTTCATCATAAACGAGGAAAGGCTGATTGGTCTAAAATCTTTGGCCTAGGCTTCGGAATAAAGACAATTCTTACAGGCCTCCATGCCAACGGGACATGGTTGAGGGCCAAACTTGCCCTCATTACCCTGCAAAGAATAGGAGTAAGAATTTCACATCCCTGCTGTAATAATGCAGGGAGGATGTCGTCAGGACCCGGCGACTTGTAGGGCTTGAACTGATTTATTGCCCACTTAAGCTTGTTGTGTGTGACGCAAACTTTGGCCACGGTCCAATCTTCCCTGGATCCAGGCCGACACCTTGGACCCATTAAAGACTCATCCCGCGGCACCGCCGTCGTCATGCTTGAGCCAGGAAAGTGCACCTGCAACAGGTGCTCCAAAGTATCCTTTCCTGCCTCAGTAAAGTCGCCGTCCGGTTTCCTGATTGTTCCCAGCGGATTTGCCGGTACCCGTGACAATATCCTGTGGAGTCTGGCAGCTTCGGAGGTCGTTTCTACCTCCTCGCACAGCCTTCTCCACGAGTTCCTTTTAGCTTTCCTGATCGCTAAATTGTAAGAGGTTAGAGCCTCACGGTACTCCTCCCATGTTCCCTTCCTCTTTGCCGCATTAAACAGTCTTCTCACTCTCGTGCGGACGCCCGCCAGCTGGTCATTCCACCAACTGACCCCTCTGGTGGATGTTCTCACCACTTCCACACAGTTGTCCCTGAAAGCATCCAGGATTACTCGCTGCAGTTGATCCGCAGCATCCTCGATGTCATTCTGGGTCCAAAAGAGCGTTTGACTGTAATGATGTTCTGGCTGAGATCCTGCCTATATGACTCCCAGTCCGTTCGCCTGGGATTCCTGAAGGTCAGCGTTTGCCTGTAGTTAGCCAGGATGTCAAACCTAATGTACATGTGATCCGAAAGTGAGGGTTCCTTCGACACATGCCAGTCTCTCACCAGGGTCGATATGAAGTTAGTCCCTAAGGTCAGATCAATCACCTCTCTACGATTAACGTTGTAGAAACCTTGTAAAAATCATAAAAAAATTGGTTGGTTATTCATTTATTTATTAATTTTTATGTATTTAAATCTCTTGAGAATGACACATGGAATTGTTGAAACGTTGAGATGAAATGTAAAAATCATTATCACATTTTCAAAATGATACCAATGCAGCTATAAAGTAAATTTAAAAGAAGCTTGACAATTAAAGAAAAAACTCGTAATATTAATTAAAAAACAAAATATACTTTGTAAAACAATATAGTTTCCCTGAAGTCATGCTTTAGAGGAAAGCACTACTGCTCCCATCTGGAAAACCCCAAAATCATTTTTTCCAGGAAATGATTCAAATAAAGGTGCTTTATACATATATGTGTGTGTAGATAGAATACGAAGTTGAAAGGAAATCGTTGGAGCCGTTTTCGAGAAAAGCTGACAAAATTATTTTGCAAATTCGCTGAGGCGGTTGACGCATTTTGCCCGAAATTTTCCGGTCAGATGCGATGGTAGTACGTAAACAGAATACTAACTTTAAGCATGATAAATAAGCAACTCCTGCAACTTCTTATTTTTAAGATATTCTGTTAAAACCACACACTAACAGGGATATGGACCATTCGGTAAAAAAAACAAGTTTTTACGTTTTCAGGGACCCCAAAACAAAGATATCTGTATAATCTGTGATGATCTTAGTTACTTTCGGATATTGGACTAGAAGAAAGTATTATTGCGGTGGTATCTACCCGCTTTGTGCGATGATAGTTCCTAATTGCGTGAAAATTCCAAAGTTCCACCAAGCGTGGGTCCCAGATGCAGCGGTACTAACTTAAGAAGACTGAAGACGTGCAGGTTTGTGTACTTTTCTACAATATAATTCGGTTGTGAGATATCTTGCTAACACATACGCAAACATATATATATTCGCCAAGAACATTATTTGCTAAACTCAATGCAAAAATAACTACTACAGATGTTTCAAACCAGATTTTCCCCCAAGTCTAGTTATCTGTGATTTTCAAAGACTTATAACTTAGCAAGCGTTGAAAGTAAACAAATTTCTAGGTTATAAAATGTAACAATCTTTTTACGAATTTATTTTAGACAGATGTTATTTCCAAATTCTAATAATAAATGCTTCATAATGCTATAGATGAAAAAAATCAGTCTAAACTCACATTAATATTATTTTCCAGATCCGGCGTGTTCCAGGCGATATTGTGTGTTTACATTCACAAGCTGTGTCGGCACAATTACCAGATGGGCACAAATATGAAAATGTTTGCCCACTACTTAAATGCAAAGAGAAGTCAGAAGAACACGCTGCAACAAACACAGATGAAAAAGATGAATCTGATTACAGTTGTACACTGTCCGAAAATATAAATGCAAATCGAAGGCCAAATTCAGGTGATAAGCCACATAAATGTAATGAATGCGATTACAGTTCTACACGATTCAGCAATCTAAAAGCTCATATGCTAACACATACAGGCGAGAATCCATATAAATGTGGTGAGTGCGATTACAGTTTCAAACGAATGGATAGGCTAAAAGCACATACACAATCTCATAAAGGCGAGAAGCCATATAAATGTTGTGAATGCGATTATCAGTGTACAACAAACGGAGTACTTAAACTACATATGCGAACACATTCAGGCGAAAAGCCATATAAATGTAATGTATGCGATTACTGTTTTACACGTATGAATAATCTCAAAGCACATGTGCGAACACATTCAGGCGAAAAACCATATAAATGTAGTGAATGCGATTATCGATGTACAACAAACGGAACCCTTAAAATACATATGCGAACACATTCAGGCGAGAAGCCACATAAATGTAGTGAATGCGATTATAGATGTACTACAAACGGAGCATTGATGGCACATATGCGAACACATTCAGGCGAGAAGCCATATAAATGTTGTGAATGCGATTATAGATGTACAACAACCGAACAACTTAAACGACATATGCGAACACATTCAGGCGAGAAGCCATATGAATGTAGTGAATGCGATTATAGATGTACAATAACCGGACAACTTAAACAACATATGCGAACACATTCAGGCGAAAAGCCATATAAATGTAATGAATGCGGTTGCAAATTCACTCGATTGGGGAGTCTAAAAGAGCATATGGTAATACACTCAGGCGAGGAGCCATATAAATGTAATGTATGCAATTACTGTTCTACACGAAAGGGTAATCTCAAAGCACATATGCAAACACATTCAGGCGAGAAACCATATAAATGTGGTGAATGCGATTGCAGTTTTACACGAATGGATAGGCTAAAAGCACATATACGATCACATACAGGCGAGAAGCCATATAAATGTAGTGAATGCGATTATAGATGTACAACAACAGGACAACTTAAACTGCATATGCGAACACATTCAGGCGAGAAGCTATATAAATGTAGTGAATGCGATTATAAATGTACAATAACCGGACCACTTAAACGACATATGCGAACACATTCAGGCGAGAAGCCGTATAAATGTAGTGAATGCGGTTGCAAATTCACTCGATTGGAGAGTCTAAAAGAGCATATGGCAAAACACTCCGGCGAAAAGCCATATAAATGTAATGTATGCGATTACTGTTCTACACGAATGGGTAATCTCAAAGCACATATGCGAACACATTCAGGGGAGAGGCCACTGAATGCGATTATCATTCACAAGCGCAGCGAGGAGCCATGAAGTGTAGTGATTGAATTTAAACTATATTTGCAAACACGTCTGTAATAGAAATGAACATGTCCAAAATATATCAGATAATTTCATGTCTAGTTAAATCTTCTGATATTTTGTGAAAAATATGTCTTTTATTTTCAAGTATTTTTTAAATAATTTACATTATAATTGTTGTATATTTTTGTAAATAATGCACTTATTAATACCGTTATATAGGAAATAAAAGCAATTATATACAATTAATTTATATACTATTATTTTATTTACTTCCTCTTAAATTCTACAAGTAGGTTTACTGTTTATGTAAATAACATTGGTAAATGATAATAGTAAGTCTTTTTTTATTTAAGGTAAGATTCCGTCTTTGATAGTCGGAAATAGTGGTCATTGCTTGCTTCCTTCTTAGAATATTCTCTTTTACTTTTAAACTTAGCAATTTTGAGAAAGAGCACGAATATTTAATTTTTATATTATTTATTTATTGTTTTTAAATTGTTGTATGCAATTCATAGCAACAGTTGGTCTCCATTACATGTTATTTGTTTGATTTTATATGTGTGCTACACACTTATGTGTGTTATGATTTTGTATGTGAATATAAAATCTGACACGATTACAATATTCAATTCAATATTTCCAGGGAATTGGAATATCTAATATTTAGAAGAAAAATGTAGAATTACCAGGAATACATATTTGGAATACATATGGAGTATTTATCATTTTACTAATTTTCCAGAAACTCGGAACTCTGGCAATCTATTTATATGTTTCCACGAGTGTGTAAACTGAATTTCCTTTGTGCAAGTCTGTGATATCACACTGTGTGTGAAACGCATCCTGAGGATGGGTTGGGAAAATGAAGCAGGCTACCACGGAAAATATCTCTGATAATTCATTTTGGATGAATGATAGAATTGAATAATCAACTATGATAGCACTTTAGAGAAATGCATGACCCCCACCCCTCCCCTAAAAGTGCCATTAAATGAAGTTTTCCAGAGAAACGTTTTAAATAAAAGTTGTTCATATTTGTATGTGTAGTTTATATATAATTTTTCAAGGAAATCGTTGGAGCTATTTTTAGGAAATTCCAAAAAAGTAAAAAAGCCAAATTAGTAAAGTGGCACTTCCGGTTAGAGAACATTGACAGATAACGTACTGTCAAATCCCATGGTGATATCTAAATGGAATATCAATATTCTACGGTGAGTTACAGGAATATCAATATTTTTTGTTTGTGAGTTACAGGTTTTCAAATCTCGAATAAGTAATGAGTACTTAAGAAATGACCATTTCCAAATAACCACATTTTTGGACTCAGGGTTCCTCAAAACGGATATTTCCGGTAAAAACTCGATATCTATTGACGTGATTATAGTATTAAATATTTCCAGGAAACTCTGGAAATATTTAGAAGAAAACATGTGGTTTACCAGTAGGACATAGTGTTGGCTCGATGCGTGCGTGCCTTATTAGTTATTACGCACTATACGCCCCCCCCGTCCACTTTTCTCACTTTTTTTGTCCCTTCCTTTAATTCATTATTATGCTATATGTTTCCTGTCTATTTTTTTGCCCCATCCGCCTTCAGCTCATATACTCATTCATTCTTCTTCTGAGATGAGATCTGTGCGCATCTCTGTTTAACACTATATATTTCGTCTTGCAATTACTCATACGCGCCTTGTGAATTCTCTGGCATTTCATTCGCGCTTTCGCCGTGCGTCTCCATTCCGCATCATCAGCCTACGATTCTACTTTCCGCGCCCAGGTTGTTGCGCTATCATTCGCCGAATACACAGCAGCATCACCGTCGCAATCAAAAACTCACATCTATCTCCTTCTACCCTCAATTCCTTTATCTCATTACTCCTGTGCCTCCCCACTCACTCAACTTCTCCGCTTGCGGATGAAACATCACCACTGTTAAGGTAAGTCGTAACTTCTTCCTTTGCATCTCTTTTCTCTTTAATTTGATTTATTGTTTATCTTTTGTATTTAATTTCTTGACGCACGTTCGCCATCTCACCTTCGGTGTCTGCCGCGCAGACACATAATTTACAATTTTATTTTCAGGTTTTTATCATTTTTCTTGTAGAATTTCAAATAATTTATTCTGTTATATACCTATTTAATCAATTTTCGTATAGTTTTTCTGTCAATTCTGTCTGTGTTACTAAGCTTTTTCATGTACCCTTTTATATGTATTTACATTGCTAATAACATCTGATAGGAAATTAAATGAATCCGAAATTACATCTTATAAATAGATGTAAATATAAACAATCGAAATTAGACACTTTTAGGTTTTTTTCCTTCCAGTTCATAATCTTTCTAAATTTACGTTTTTAGTATGCTTTAAATTTTCCTACAAATGTTTTGGGTCTCCTAAAATGGGTTCAGTGAATGGTGAGTGCAAGGTAAATTGCAATATTCCTAAAATTGATAACCTAACAACCCTATTTATCCCAGAATGGGATTTTCGTTCACCAAAATCCATCAACCAGTATTTCCCAGTTCTTTTCCCTTTCCAGATTATCGATCTGATATGATTGAAGGCCGCACGAATTCAAAGGTAAACTTTGAAGTTGTTATCGAGATGAATCCAAAAATATCAAAAAAACCTATTGTGTGAAATCGTAGTTCCAGTTGACCGGTTTTCAAGGACCCAAAACAGGTATTTTCTGTAAAATTTCAATTTCAAAACTCTGGCATGATGGCAATACTTTCGCCTGCTAGGAAAGAAAAAGTAATATGGCGGTGATATCTACCCTCTTTGGGTGATTATTTCATCAGAAGAGAGCGACAATAGAACAAATTCTACCAACGGGTAACATCAACACTCGTCAAAACCTCAATTTTTCCGAGAAAGCTTTAACAAAAAATGATTTAAACTCGCATTTCCGGTTAACCGATATTCTTCAAATTTGGAATTGCAGAATTGTTTCTAATTCTAATACCGCCGAGCTCTGCGCAAGGCAAACGTCGTCGCCACCTATGAAATATAAGAGTCTTCTAAATTCTATTATCCAAATACGAGACATTTGAAAAGTATCTGACAGTTCGAACAAACTGTTATAGCAGACTCTTGGTAGACAATTATTAGATAATTTAGGATTTATCCCAACATACGCTTAAAATTTAGAGCTTTGATATACAGTCGATTACTTCCCAAACGTGCAAAAGTATTGTTGAAATCGCTTTCGAGAAGAAAACAAAAGCTCAACAACTTAATATTATGTAAAATTGTATTTCCAGTTAAATGAAGTGGAAAAATTATTCTGTGAAAGCACAATGCCGGGTCACGGATTTTTCCCCGAAACCGTCGGGTCTATTTTGAAGGTAGGAATTAAACCTAATACTAAAATTGAGCTCTTTTTCTATTAAAACATACACACTAAAAGAGAGGTGCAGACCATTGGTTAAAAACATTTTTTTCATTTTCAGAGACCCCCAAAACAAATACTTTCTGTAAAATCTCAATTTCGAAATCCTGGAACGATCGCCTATTACAAAAAAAATATTATATTGGGACGGTATCTACCGTTTCATCTGATGATATTACATTCTAGGAGAGAGCGACAGTTAACGAATAGTTGTTATTATCTATCAACTTCTAGATTTCTGGAATCCATGTTTAATTAAGTGATGAACCATAAATTACTCTGAAAGCCTTAGAGTAAAGATCCAAAGTTGCTACTTCTCCAGAATCTCCCAAATAATAATTTTTTAAATTATAGGCACCTGGCGGTAATAATATAAAGATAATCTTCGGAGCAATTTTCTTAGAATATGGGATAAATTATGGAACCAAATAAATTCTGATCTTTTATTCCTTTTTAAGATATTCTGTTCGCACGCACACATAATTATTCTTCATTTTAGAGGATGTCAAGAAGGATTTCCAATGAAAACTATCACTGGGCATGGGAGGAAGTGATATATGGCCTAATTTTGCACGAAAATGTAGCATATGACTTCTGTAACTACTTCAACATTTGTAATACATATTTCATTTGTCTCAACTATGTAGAATTTCACAAAAAAAAAAAAAGGCTAACGCGAATTTATAATACTCATCTTACTACCATTTTGTCAGATGCAAAGGGAAGTCCATCAAAACTTGGTTAGATGCGGCGGTAGTAAGGAAATGGCAAGCGAAGTTTGAACTGGGTGTGATTTTTTTTGAGATATTATGTTAAACACACGCACATATATATATATTATTGGACAAGAAGATTTATTCCGTATTCAGGGGCCCCTAGAACATGTATTTCTAAACCCAATTTTGAAAATTAAACAAAGTCGTAATACCTTGGTGTAAGAAAAGTAAAAATAAAACAAAATAGTACAAATGTTTTCATACCAGATTATTTCCCAAGTGTATATACCTGGCATTGTTAAAGATCTTATAAATTGGCAAGTGCTGGAAGCAAACAAAGTTCTAAGATACGTAAATATCGTTGTTTTTATGAATTACTCTTTTTTCATGAATTAGAGAGGGGATTTAATTTTCAATTGTAACAAACAAAATCATCTGGTTGCTATAAATGAAAAAGTCCATCTAATCTCACAATAATATTATTTTCCAGAGCCGGCGTTTCCCAGCAGACAAGGTGTCATTTTACATTCATAAAAAGTGTTAGTAAAAACACAAGATTTGCACAAGAACGTCAATGTTTGCCTCCTTGTTAAAGGAGAAGAGGGTTAGAAGAAAATGTCGCAGGAAGCACAGATGAACATGACTAATCTTGATACAGCTGTACACCGTCAGAAAATTTAAATGCGGATCCAAAATGAAATTCAGGTGATAAGCCATACAAGTGTAGTAAATGCGATTATCAGTGTACAGCAATCGCAGGATTTAAAGTACTCATGCGAATAAATAAAGGCGAGAAGCCATGTAAATGTGGTGAATGCGATTACAGTTGTACAGTATGGCCTACGGGGTAGATGGTATGGCCTTGTTAAATTTATTGATAAAGAGCCCAAATTATTCACGTTGGTGAAGTGCACAAAACTCCCACGGACAATAGGGTGTTAACATTAATTTAACTCTCTATTAGTACACAAAAAGAAAGTGCAAGTTAAAATGCAAATAATCAGTTAATTATTTCACCCAAAATTGTTAGGCCTCCTTTTATGTAAGGTTTTTGCTATAACCTGAGTTACGGTATTCGCTTCTTACTATTTGTAACTTCACTATTGAAACAAGAAAAACGTAACACATATAAGTTCATTATTATTTATTGGCGAAAAATGAAAAATCAGTGAGGGGTGGGGTTATGTTTTTTTTCTAAAGTGCTGTCTTCCAAACAAATTTAATTAAAAATAAATAGATGGCCAAAATTACGAGTTCCAAGAAAATTGAGCTTTTACTGAACAGTTTTTGAAGAATTTCATTAAATTTGGTACACAAACTATAAAATTTGTCAATTATAATTTTGAGAACTGGAGTAAGAGAAAGTTGTGTGAGTGTTTCACACCAGATTTATTATTTTATTTGAGGTAAGATTACGTCTCTATTTGCCCTACAACAGTGAGCTCCTCAGAGAGAAAAAGGGAGGGGATCACTCTCTTCTCTCGCTCGTAACTACGTATGTCTATATTTTCGTTCTCTATTCACTTTATATATGTCAATTAGCCTTTCTTCTTTGTTTTCTTTGTAACTAATTGTAGAACATAGTTGATGTTTAGTGTATGGTTTACTTTGGTGTTGATTAAGAAGCTGCCCCTTTCTCCACTGTTTTAGCCGAGGATTGGCCGCATTTTAATGACCTAAGGACGGTAGGAGTAATTTTAAGTTAAATTTATTTTGTTTTGTGTTTTCAAAGATATTCAATTATCTCTGGCAGTGAAGCTGCCTGGCGCCCAAAGAAGAAAAGGATCATAATGGTCATTGAAGCACTGGGCATTGCAGGACTCCTGCCAAAATATTATAGTTTGGTTTCATTCTCTTTGATTCATGTGAAGAAGAAGCTAATTAAATTTATCACTTAATTCACTTTATAAAACAATCTCTATCGAAAGATCAACACCCAAAAAACTATAACTAATAAAAGGCAATTGCATTGATGACAATAAAAGAAACTCATGCATACAATATCTTACATATCCCTTCCGTTTAACCAGTATGGAACTTCGATTTGGATGGCCCTATAAAGTCACAATGATGGCCTCAAAAAAAAAGAAACTTTTTCTGGTATTTAGGTAATCTGTACTATTTATTTTATAAGAATTTTTATTTTACAATTATTAATTAGATAATAATTTAAAGGTAATATAAACTTATCTCCGCATTATCATAATATGCATTCATTATTAAATAAGTAAAAAAGTAAAGTACCTAGTACCTGTTTTTCTAAGGCCGGCTTAACGTCCAACTACCAAATACGTGTCGTGTACGGGGGTGGAAGATGATACTTCAAAATTAAGATTTTTTAACTAATATAAAATCAATGATTAAAAGCAGAAAATGAACTCGGGACCTCGCTGTTACAAGGCCTTACTCATAATTCCACTATATTAAACTCGCACATATTATGCATTAATTATTATTTATTAGCAAGTAATAAATAAGTTGACTTATGAAACTAATTTGTATAGTCAGCTTCTCAGTCTAATCTCTTAATTACGGAAATTAACATTACTATCTGTACGTGTTTTACTTTTCATATCTGCATATTTTATTTATTCACTAGTAAAGGAAGGGAATTATAGAATTCGTTACTTATAGCTGTGACCACACCGCAGCGCCACATTTGGATAAGAGGCTACTTGGTCTTGTAAGCAAAGGTTATGAAGGTGTATGTTATGTGACAAAGTGCGTTTGTGAATTACACGTATTAAATTATAATTTCTTAGTTCATATTGCCAAAACCTGTCAAGTTGCTATTTACATATTAGAAGAGGTTTGGTTAGTACCCAGGAAATTCTGATTGTTCAATATTTAGAAAAAAACATGTCAGTTTATGAAGAAGATATAAGTTACAATGGGCAGGTATTTATCATTTTTCTCGTACAAAATAGAATAATAAAAGTTATTAATATATATATATATGATTAATTTTCGTATCATTCTTTTTAGAATTCTACATGTAGTACTTATATTTTTCATTTAAACTTTTAGTTGCATTTACATTCTAAATTGCTGCTGGCAGAAAATTAAGTTAATCCGAAATTACGTCTTAGAAACAGATGTAATTATGAACAATTTGCTATTAAATACTTTTACGTTTACATTTTTTTACTTTGCAGTTTCAATCGTTTTAAACATTTTTTTATCCCAGTTTCGACAATTCCCTGTGTCATTCACAAGAGATCTACATTACATGAAAATAAATATATGTATAAACATATATGTAAAAAAATTTTATCTACTGTTAATTTACAAAGTTTAGTAAAATAGTGTTCATTAATGTCCAAAATTTTTTTTAAATATTAAAAAAAAAGTACTAACCTTAATATATTTTAACTGGTATTAAATTCTGAAACTTCATGGTTCATGGCTCATCTTAACCTGATACCAAAATAAATAACAAAAATTAAAATCTTAATTTTAAATTAAGACATTAAAAAAAGAAATAATAATAATAAAAATAAGGAAATATAATTCTTTTATTTATTTACTTATTTCACTGTTTTACACAATAAGTCCATAACAGTGGAATTGTTCCATTTTTACAAAAAATTTGAAGATAATGTGACTAATTTAAATGAAGCCATTTAAGCAATTAATTACAACAACAAAAAACTGTTACTTTTCAGTAACAAACAAATAGTGTAAATATTACACATATTGTAAACAACAGTACATGAAAAATAAATGAAATAGAACCAATCTTAATAAAAAATGAATTATTGTAAATAAGTATTCTTAAACCTTAATGAAGTTATTGTAAATAAGTATATTATATTCTTAGGCTTATTCCTTAGCAAC
Organism: Triatoma infestans; assembly: GCA_011037195.1. NCBI lineage: Eukaryota > Metazoa > Arthropoda > Insecta > Hemiptera > Reduviidae > Triatoma > Triatoma infestans. The sequence continues at coordinate 7,585 of JAAEAF010000151.1, read as the reverse complement.
CAGGTTATTGATTTTATAAATGAAACCCCATTTTCAATATTTTCTAATTCTGGCAAAAAGTATGTTCTATGAAAATTAAAAAGTGGAAATTTACCAAAACAATGCTAACACTCATGCAGTTCACCATTTCTACAATACTGACATTCCTCACTGTGTTAGCACAGATATGAATTATTATTATTATTATTTGTAAATTTTGAAATAAAACGTTTCAAATAAAAGTCCACATCTGAGGTTACATTATTTTGTATGGTACTGACAGCTTCAAAAAAATCTAAGTAGAAGAGATTATATCTAAATGTAAATAATTTATCCAAATCTAGATTTTCTAAGTAGGTCTGATAATTAGATAACACTAAGCGGATGCTTTTTCTAAGCTCTTTAGGTAAATCTAAATTTAAAATTGCGTTCATATTAATTATTTTCAACACCTCAGCCAATTGAGTATACCAGTTAAATTAGCACTTCGTAAAGAAATATCTGATTTGTTTGCAGAATATAAATCTCTTAGTTTGGAATAACATATTTGCGGAGTGTATAATTTTCCATCTGCAAGAATTTCTCCAACAATTTCAGAACCAGTTTTAAAATTTTTACTTTTATATGCGAGAAACCGACTTCGAGACGGATTAGGAAGCTAGGAACACATTTGTTAAGGTAAAGTAATTTTTTGAAAAACGATCATTGGATTTTATCCAATTCATCGGTATAACGGGTACTCCAAATCTGAACAGAATACAAAATAGTGAAGTGAATCAAAGAATCATTCAGCTAAATTATAGATTCCCAAGAGGATTTTACTATCCTTAAAACCTCCAAGACTGTCCCTTGAGCTAAGTTGGCTATCGTAGATAAATTTTTAAGATGAGCAGAAAATACTCCGAAACAATTTAATGAAATTCCCAAATAATTAAGATTTTTTACCAACTCTTTTTTAGAACCTTCATAATAAAATCTTTTAATATCTGTTTTGGTTCTGCCTTTGTGAAACTTCATAATCTTTGTTTTAAGTATATTTATTTTTAATTTATTTCTTTTACAATAGTCTGATAGAATGTTCAATTTTTTGCACATATCACTAAAAGAATGTATAAACCTAATGATATCATTAGCATATAGGAAAAATAATATGTTACAAAAAGCATTATCTGATAATGTATAATATTATCGAATAATATTTGATACATTATGACTTCTAAAAAAGCATTCCATACCGGAACTATATAAATTGAACAGGAAAGGCGATAGTGTTTTCCTAGGAGAACTTTTTCCTTATATTAATTTCCGAGGGCAACTTTCCTTCACATTCACCCTCATGTTAGCCCTCAACATTTTCGAAGTAACCCCAAGTTTAAATATTTTTTCCCACAGTATTTTATGGTTTACTCTAACAAATGCCCCGCTAAAATCTGCGACAGTTTTCGAATCTGTCGTAACCTTAGTTGAATCATATACCATTTCATATACTATGCTGTTCATCATTAATATTTTTATACTTAATTTATTTAATATCATATAAAACGTTCATTATTATTATGAGAGGTAATTGTTCAAAACTAATTTATATGCAACACCAGCGGACGCTTGCACCTTCTTAATATACTAATTGTTTCTATTTTACTTTTACGCCAATAGCGTCTGTTTGGAAATTAAGTGAATCCAGAATTACATCTTGACGTTTCTTTGCATTCCAGTTTCAAGCATTATAAAATTAAAATGAAATAACTCAAAAAACGTTATGTATAAAACCGTAATATATTTCCAGTTAACCGTTATTCTTCAACGGTTAGAAATCCTTCAACGCTTCTACAATGTATTAAAAAATATAGGTTTTTAAATTCCATGTTTTATTATGATTCAAATTTTCTAAATTTAGGTTAAACCTGAAATACATGGTTTCCAGTCACCTGAAATAGAGAATAAATCTAAAAGAGAAAATTGTAATAAATTGATGGGTACAACATCGCATCTAACCGTATGGTATTGACGAATATCCTTCAACCAGAATTTTACTCCTTTCCAGATTTTCTGTCTGATACGTCATTAGGTTTTATGTTTGCAGCAAGCATTCCAAGTTTGAACTGAATCATTAAAACCTTTACCGATAAGAATCTAAGAATCTCAAAAAGCTATTTTGGAAAATCATATTTCTAATTAGGCTATTTTTATCATATTTGGAATGCTAGAATTGTTTCTAATTTGCGTTTAAATAATTATCGACCATATATTTTTCTGAAGTCGTACTTAGAGGATAGATCCAAAATTGCTCCTTCTCCAGAAGCTCCCAAAAGGTAATATTTTCTTAAAAAAAAAAGTTTTTATAAAAAAGCTTAAAATAATAGGCGTTTATATACTAACAAACTCGTTGGAGCTTGTTCCTTGAAACTTTCGATATATTGTGAAATTGGGCGCGTGAAAATCCGATTTCTTTCCTTTTTTAAATATTATTTTGCATGCACTCTAGATAATTCTTCATACATAAGACCTCAAAAATATATTTAGAATGAACACTATTACTGGCAATAGGAGAGAGTCATATGGTCAAATTTTGCACGAAAATGTGGCATGTTCTATATTGATTGATTGATATTTTATTTGTTAAAGAATATTCTTATACAAATTTTGAGTCTGGCTCAGTTAATATACAATACAACAAAATAAAGTAGAAAGAAATAATAATAATGCTTACGGTTCGAAAAGACAAGTAATTCCATGATTAAGTAATTCAATAACTATTGTAAAAAGGGACGATAAACATAGTCCTTTAAAGAAAGTAGATAAACAAATTGAACATTACATAACTTTTCATACAAATAAAATAATATAAGCAACCCTTAAGTAAATATAAAATCAAACAAAATCGTTCCTTCTCAACATCTCCACTAAATAACAATAAATATCATTTAATTTTACTAGATTGTTGTAATTCAGGATACTCTCCACATTTTGTAAATTATCATCATGACTATATATCTTTGTATGTAACGCTGGCGGTAGTCACAATAACCAGGACAGATTAGAACAAGATGCTCCAAAACATTGCCCATAATCTTATTACACAATTTACAAATTTCAACTGCTTTGAAAATATACATTTTCCCTTTCATATAAAACTTTATAAAGTCATCATTTGCAACCCTCAATTGGCTGACTATCCTTATTTTTTCAAAACTTGTACAAAATTTTATATAATCCTCAGGCTCAAAACATTTAAAATTAAAAACTCTACGATAGAAAGGCAGATAATTTGAGTTAATAATTCTATTTAAATCAACCGATAACAAATTATTATTAAACTTCTGCAACAAGTTGTTCCTGTTCTCTACTAGATATCTTATATCCGACGTTGTAAAAAATTTTGGATCTCCCCCATTTTCTGCAAGACATTTTACTTGGCTCACCCAGTTATAATTGACATCAGCACAGACGGAATCAAGCTTGCAAAGTGCTCTAAAGCAGTGTTTTAACAAATTATTTTCCAGTAATTTCATCAACTTTATCCAATTGAACATCAACCACCCCATTGAACACCTTTGCAGCAACCTGACTTCGTCCCAATTCCAATCGAACCACATAGTTGGGAGTACATTTGGGCCAGTAAAAAAACGGACTTAAGGAACTTACATTGAACGGTTTCCAGGGCGTCAAGATAACGCAGGCTCCAAATTTCGGACACATACTTTTTTTTTTTTTTTGGCATTAGCCTTTAGCCATACAGCCAGCAGTGTCGTAAATATTTAATATTGTAACAGATAATAAATAACTCCGGTTGAATTAGTAATTTTATTTGAAAAATGCTTCCTAACTTTCAGATTGTAGAATTTTATTTGTGAATTCGTATAATACCTTGAGCACTTCTATATTATTAGAAAATAAAATTTCCTCATATGTAGCACTCTCTTGAAAGTGCTTTTTGATTTTATCTTTGAAGATTAGTTTGTCCGACTGATGTTTACTACAGGTCGTAACGAGATGTTTATAATCTTCACGTACTTCACACGAGAGGCACAGAGAGCTTACTACTTGCCCAATTTTGCATAGATAGGCTCTGCAGACAGCGTGGTTCGATCTCAGACGACAGATTGTGGTCACCATGTGCTTATCTAATATATGATCCTTAAACCATGGTCTTCCGGGATTCCTAATGTTAGTTTTGTAAAAGTACCCTTTTGTACAGTTTTTAAATAAGTTTTCCCATTTATTGAACTCATTTTTATATAAATAGCGATAGTAATCTTTATAGGGTAACTGGAGATCTAGTAGTTCTCCTTGAATGGCAGCTTCTCGTGCTAGTTTGTCTACTATTTCGTTGTTTCTTAGACCGCAGTGCCCTTTTATCCATCCAAAACTCACCTGAACACCTTTGTTGCTTAATGCATGGACCCTTTCTGCAATGCCTATTTCTAAATGGTTAACATCTTTGGACCTACTGACATTTTTTAGTTTCTGAAGGACACTTGGCAGTCACTTAGGATGGTATACTTTATGTTGGGGAGAGTAGGGATGTACTGTAGCGCCAGATCTATGGCTACCATTTCAGCGGTATATACTGATGTTATTGATGGCAAGCTATATTTCTTCATATATTCTGATTGAGGATCGTACACTGCACATCCAACTGCATCCTCTATTCTAGAACCTCCGTATATACACAGTAAGTTTCAGGCCATAGAGTTTGAAGTGTATCCAATAAGGCTAAGTCTCTGAAAATTCTGGGCAGTTTGGAAAAATCCTCTAAAAAGGCGATGTTTAATTTAACCTGAGCCAGATAGAGCTGACTACTAAAAGCGGGCCGTTTAACTTGGGGTTTTATTTTTTCTTTTAAACAAGAAATCTTCTGAAAACTTTCTATATAATTTGGTAAATTTTTCTTGATCCAAAATCTATATGTTAGGCATTTGGTATTTAATTGACAGATGTTATTATATAATAATGGATCAGTAGCCATGATTTTGAGTACATACCTATCAGATAGTACCTGTCTTCTGTGTAGCAAAGGGTGCTCACCAGATTCGGCATGGATAACATCCAGAGGGGTACTTCTCAAAAAACCTAGACATAATCTTAGGGACTTGTTTTGAAGGAGATCTAACGGCCTCAGTATCGTCTTTTTGGCTTGTCCATAACAAATAGATCCAAAATCCATTATAGATCTAATTGTCGTTCGGTAGTATAAAAGAGATACATTAGGATCTGAACTCCATTTATAGTGGGCAATTGCTCTGAGAGCATTTAAATATTTCCCGGCTTTCTGAATGATGTTGTTTACATGAGAGTTTTATCTAAGTACAGCCCAAGAAATTTCACTGTCTTAACTATAGGAAAGTTTAAATTCCCCAGTACTATTTCAGTATTAAACGGCAATCTCCTTTTCCTGGTAAATGGGCAACACACAGTCTTACTGATAGAGATTTCTAGACCGTTTGTTAGCAGCCAGTTTCTTATGCCATTCACTGTTCGTGAGAGCTCATTCTTGCATTCTAAAAGGCAGCGGTTGATTGAATAAATGCACACATCGTCCGCATACTGTAGTATTTTAACATCATGTCCGCTTACAACATTTTCCAAGTCCGACACATAGATAGCGTATAAAACTGGGGAAAGAATTCCCCCCTGGGGCAAACCAACATGACTAATTTTTGGACCTAAAAGTTCACTATTAACTTTAACAAATATCTTTCTATTTTTAATAAGTTTTATTATGTTGCTAGCGAACTTCCTAGGAATGTCTATTTCAATCATTTTTTTAAATAATATGGGCATTTGGACATTGTCGTAGGCAGAAGCGAAGTCTAAGAAAAGTGCTAATACATGCTTGTTGCTTGTAAAAGAATGCTGTATATCAGTAACTAATCGAACTTGCCCATCATAAACTGACTTCCCCTTTCTGAATCCAAACTGTGTTTTAGGGAGCTTGTCATTGTGTTCAAGCCACCATTCTAATCTATTTTTTCACATTCTTTCCATTGTCTTCAATACACATGAGGATAAAGCTATGGGGTCTGTACGATGTACATTGTTCTTTTGGTTTTTTATTTTTCAAGATTGGACAAACTATATAGCTTTCCCAGTCAGAAGGAAATTCACCTTTTTCCAACATTCTATTATATAATTCTAAAAGTATGTATTTTAAATTATTGGGGAGATTGGCTAACATCGAATAGTGTATCTGATCTAGACCGGGAGCTGTGTTTGTATTGGATTTTAATGCTGTAAGAAGTTCTTGAATTGTGAAGGGTTCTAAAAGAAAATGCTGATTTGTTTCTATGTTATCCAAATTTACGTAATTTTGCACATATGGAGGAGCCAGCCTATCAATAAATTATTCAGTCCAATTACCTATTTCAATGGGTCGTTTTCCAAAGGATACATTTTGTAAGCGCCTTATCTTTTCCCATATTAATTGCAGAGAATAATTTTTGTTTAATTTTCTGCAAAATTCACGCCAGGATTCACGTTTTGTCAACTTGATAGTTCTCTTGGCCTGCGCACAAAATTTTTTATATTCAATAAAATTGTCTCTGGAGGGCGAATTTTTGTAATTTTTAAAAGCAGCTTGCCTCTTGTCCACACTCTCTGAACATTCATTATTCCACCAACACTTAATATTTAGTGATTTTGGGAATAGAGTTTTCCACTTATATTGAGGAATGGATAGGCTGCATGCATTGTTTAATAGTGAAATGAAATGGTCATAACTAATATAGTGACCAATGTTAATGTCCGGATCAAAGGCAGTTTTAAAGACATTCCAATCCGCCTTTTTTATTTTCCATTTATAAAATGAATTATTATTAATATATTCAATACATCTATCCTGCGAAGTGAAAAGTATTGGAAGATGATTCGATCCCATCGGGTCGTCTATAACACTCCAATTAAAGTTAGCAGCGATATCTGTTGAGCAAAAGGTCAAATCTATTGCTGATTTATGTATTTGATTCACTCTATTGACAAGTGTGGCGCTGCCATCGTTTAAATAAACTAAAGCATTATCTTGCACCACATCTAAAAGTATACGACCTTTGGAGTCTGTAAAAGAAGAGCCAAACTCAGTTGTGTATACATTGAAGTCCCCAGCAATAATAAATGGCTTTCTAATACTCCTTATCATTTTGTCCCATTCAGAATAAGAAATTCTATTGGTTGGAAAATTGTATATACTTATTATTGATAATCTTTTGTTTTGGTTTATTGAAATATCTGTTGCTGTCGTCATGACACCAGGAATATTGTAAACATTGTTTAATTCATTGTAAGGTAACTGATTGTGAATTAGAATGGCTATCCCACTCTTACCATTTCTACGATCTTTTCTGATAACATTATACCCTGTAAATTTTACAACTGAACCCGGTTTAAACCATGTTTCACATATTAGTGCTAGGTTAATATTGTGAGTTTTTAACAAAAATTCTAAATTATCTTTATTCGCAATAGCTGATCTGGCGTTCCATTATAGAACGTTTAGGTTTTGCATATTTAATAAAATTATGTCACAATACTTTCTAGCCTATCTTTAATTAAGCCTATCATTTCGTCCTCAGAAATACCTGTATGCAAACTAGACTTAATGTTGTTTATT